>CM064326.1:1072712-1082289 GCA_032595735.1 Pelochelys cantorii | reverse complement strand
TCCGTCTCTCTCTCTCTCTCCTCCTCCCTCCTCCCCCCTCTCTCTCTCAGCTCTCCTCCGTCTCTCTCTCTCCCTCTCTCTCTCCCCCTCCCCCCCCTCCCCCTCCTCCTCCCCCCTCTCTCTCCCCTCCTCTCCTCCGTCTCTCTCTCTCTTCTCTCCTCCTCCTCCCCCCCCCTCTCCTCTCCTCTCCTCCTCTCTCTCTCTCTCTCCTCCTCCTTCCCCTCTCTCTCTCCTCTCCTCCTTCCCTCTCTCTCTCTGTCCCCTCCTCCTCCTGCCTCCCCCCCTCTCTCTTTCAGCTCTCCTCCGTCACTCTCTCTCTCTCCGCCTGCTCCTGCCTCCCCTCTCTCTCTCTCAGCTCTCCTCCGTCTCTCTCTCTCTCTCTCTCCTCCTCCTCTCCCCTCCTCCTCCTGCCTCCCCCCCCCTCTCTCTCTCGCTCTCCTCCTCTCTCTCTCTCTCCTCCTCCTCCTGCCTCCCCCCCTCTCTCTCTAAGCTCTCCTCCATCGCTCTCTCTCTCTCCTCTCTCTCTCTCTCTCTCTCTCCCCTCCTCCTCCTGCCTCCCCCCCTCTCTCTCTCAGCTCTCCTCCGTCTCTCTCTCTCTCTCTCTCTCTCTCTCTCTCCCCTCCTCCTCCTGCCTCCCCCTCTCTTCTCTCCCCTCTCCTCCTCCTCTCTCTCTCTCTCCTCCTCCTCCTGCCTCCCCCCTCCCTCTCTCAGCTCTCCTCCGTCTCTCTATCTCTCCCCTCCTCCTCCTGCCTCCCCCCCTCTCTCTCTCAGCTCTCCTCCGTCTCTCTCTCTCTCTCTCCCCTCCTCCTCCTGCCTTCCCCTCTCTCTCTCCAGCTCTCCTCCGTCTCTCTCTCTCTCTCTCTCTCTCTCCTCTCTCCCCTCCCTCCTCCTTGCCTTCCCCTCTCTCTCAAGCTCTCCTCCGTCTCTCTCTCTCTCTCCTCTCTCTCCTCCCCCTCCTCCTCCTGCCTCCCCCCCCCTCTCTCTCTCAGCTTCCTCCTCTCCTCTCTCTCTCTCTCTCCCCTCCTCCTCCTCCTCCCCCCTCCCCTCTCTCTCTCAGCTCTCCTCCGTCTCTCTCTCTCTCTCCCTCCTCCTCCTGCTTCCCCCCCTCCCTCTCTCAGCTCTCCTCCGTCACTCTCTCTCTCTCCTCCTCCTCCTGCCTCCCCCTCTCTCTCTCTCAGCTCTCCTCCGTCTCTCTCTCTCTCTCTCTCTCTCTCTCTCTCTCCTCCTCCTCCTGCCTCCCCCCCTCTCTCTCAGCTCTCCTCCGTCTCTCTCTCTCTCCCTCTCCTCCTACTCCTGCCTCCCCCTCTCTCTCTCTAAGCTCTCCTCCGTCGCTCTCTCTCTCTCTCTCTCTCTCTCTCCCCTCCTCCTCCTGCCTCCCACTCTCTCTCTGTCAGCTCTCCTCCGTCTCTCTCTCTCTCCCCTCCTCCTGCCTCCCCCTCTCTCTCTCTCAGCTCTCCTCCGTCGCTCTCTCTCTCTCTCTCTATCTCTCTCTCCCCTCCTCCTCCTGCCTCCCCCCCTCTCTCTCTCAGCTCTCCTCCATCTCTCTCTATCTCTCCTCCTCCTCCTGCCGCCCCCTCTCTCTCTCTCAGCTCTCCTCCGTCTCTCTCTCTCTCTCTCTCTCTCTCTCCCCTCCTCCTCCTGCCTCCCCCTCTCTCTCTCTCAGCTCTCCTCCGTCTCTCTCTCTGTCTCCTCCTCCTCCTGCCTCCCCCTCTCCCTCTCTCAGCTCTCCTCCATCACTCTCTCTCTCCCCTCCTCCTCCTGCCTCCCCCTCTCTCTCTCAGCTCTCCTCCGTCTCTCTCTCTCTCTCTCTCCCCTCCTCCTCCTGCCTCCCCCCCTCTCTCTCTCAGCTCTCCTCCATCTCTCTCTCCCTCTCTCTCTCTCTCTCTTCCCTCCTCCTCCTGCCTCCCCCCTCTCTCTCTCAGCTCTCCTCCGTCTCTCTCTCTCTCTCTCTCCCCTCCTCCTCCTGCTTCCCCCCTCACTCTCTCAGCTCTCCTCCGTCACTCTCTCTCTCTCCTCCTCCTCCTGCCTCCCCCCCTCTCTCTCTCTCAGCTCTCCTCCGTCTCTCTCTCTCTCTCTCTCTCTCTCTCTCTCTCTCTCCTCCCCTCCTCCTCCTGCTTCCCCCCTCCCTCTCTCAGCTCTCCTCCGTCATTCTCTCTCTCTCCTCCTCCTCCTGCCTCCCCCTCTCTCTCTCTCAGCTCTCCTCCGTCTCTCTCTCTCTCTCTCTCTCTCTCTCTCTCTCTCTCCTCTCCCCCCTCCTCCTCCTGCTTCCCCCCCTCTCTCTCAGCTCTCCTCCGTCACTCTCTCTCTCTCCCCTCCTCCTCCTGACTCCCCCCCCCTCTCAGCTCTCCTCTGTCTCTCTCTCTCTCTCCCCCTCCTCCTCCTGCCTTCCCCTCTCTCTCTCTCAGCAATCCTCCGTCTCTCTCTCTCTCTCCTCCTCCTCCTGACTCCCCCCCCCCTCAGCTCTCCTCTGTTTCTCTCTCTCTCTCTCCCCTCCTCCTCCTGCCTTCCCCCCTCTCTCTCTCAGCTCTCCTCCACCTCTCTCTCTCTCTCTCTCCTCTCTCTCTCTCTCTCTCTCTCTCCTCCTCCTCCTGCCTCCCCCCCTCTCTCTCTCAGCTCTCCTCCGTCTCTCTCTCTCTCTCCTCCTGCCTCCCCCCCCCTCAGCTCTCCTCCGTCTCTCTCTCTCTCTCTCTCTTCCTCCTCCTGCCTCCCCCCCTCTCTCTCTCAGCTCTCCTCCGTCTCTCTCTCTCTCTCTCTCTCTCTCCTCCTCCTGCCTTCCCCTCTGTCTCTCTCAGCTCTCCTCCGTCTCTCTCTCTCTCCCCTCTTCCTCCTGCCTCCCCCCTCTCTCTCTCAGCTCTCCTCCACCTCTCTCTCTCTCTCTCTCTCTCTCTCTCTCTCTCTCCTCCTCCTCCTGCCTCCCCCCCTCTCTCTCTCAGCTCTCCTCCGTCTCTCTCTCTCTCTCCTCCTGCCTCCCCCCCCCAGCTCTCCTCCGTCTCTCTCTCTCTCTCTCTCTCTCTTCCTCCTCCTGCCTCCCCCCCTCTCTCTCTCAGCTCTCCTCCGTCTCTCTCTCTCTCTCTCTCTTCCTCCTCCTGCCTTCCCCTCTGTCTCTCTCAGCTCTCCTCCGTCTCTCTCTCTCTCTCCTCCTGCCTCCCCCCCTCTCTCTCAGCTTTCCTCCGTCTCTCTCTCTCTCTCTCTCTCTCTCCTCCTGCTCCTGCCTTCCCCTCTCTCTCTCTCTCCCCTCCTCCTCCTGCCTCCCCCCTCACTCTCTCAGCTCTCCTCCGTCTCTCTCTCTCTCTCTCTCTCTCCTTCTCCTCCTGCCTCCCCGCCTCTCTCTCTCAGCTCTCCTCCGTCTCTCTCTCTCTCCCCTCCTACTCCTGCCTCCCCCCCTCTATCTCAGCTCTCCTCCGTCTCTCTCTCTCTCCCCTCCTCCTCCTGCCTCCCCCCCTCTATCTCAGCTCTCCTCCGTCTCTCTCTCTCTCTCTCCTTCTCCTCCTGCCTCCCCGCCTCTCTCTCTCAGCTCTCCTCCGTCTCTCTCTCTCTCCCCTCCTCCTCCTGCCTCCCCCCCCTCAGCTCTCCTCCTTTTCTCTCTCTCTCTCCCCTCCTCCTCCTGCCTTCCCCTCTCTCTCTCTCAGCTCTCCTCCGTCTCTCTCTCTCTCTCTCCTCTCTCTCTCCTCCTCTCTCTCTCTCTCTCTGTCTCCCCTCCTCCTCCTGCCTCCCCCCCTCTCTCTCAGGTCTCCTCTTTCTCTCTCTCTCTCCCCTCCTCCTCATGCCTTCCCCTCTCTCTCTCTCTCCCCTCCTCCTCCTGCCTCCCCCCTCTCTCTCTCAGCTCTCCTCCGTCTCTCTCCCTCTCTCTCTCTCTCTCTCTCCTTCTCCTCCTGCCTCCCCCCCTCTCTCTCTCAGATCTCCTCCGTCTCTCTCTCTCTCTCTCCCCTCTTCCTCCTGCCTCCCCCCCTCTATCTCACCTCTCCTCCGTCTCTCTCTCTCTCTCTCCTCCTCCTCCTGCCTTCCCCTCTCTCTCTCTCAGCTCTCCTCCGTCTCTCTCTCTCTCCCCTCTTCCTCCTGCCTCCCCTCCCTCTCTCAGCTCTCCTCCGTCTCTCTCTCTCTCTCTCTCTCTCCTCCTCCTCCTGCCTCCCCCTCTCACTCTCTCAGCTTTCCTCCGTCTCTCTCTCTCTCTCCTCCTCTTCCTGCCTCCCCCCCTCTCTCTCTCAGCTCTCCTCCGTCTCTCTCTCTCTCCCCTCCTCCTCCTGCCTCCCACCCTCTCTCTCAGCTCTCCTCCGTCTCTCTCTCTCTCTCTCTGCTCTCTCCTCCTCCTCCTGCCTCCCCCCCTCTCTCTCTCAGCTCTCCTCCGTCTCTCTCTCTCTCTCCTCCTGCTCCTGCCTTCCCCTCTATCTCTCTCAGCTCTCCTCCGTCTCTCTCTCTCTCTCCTCTTGCTCCTGCCTTCCCCTCTCTCTCTCTCAGCTCTCCTCCGTCTCTCTCTCTCTCTCTCTCTCTCCCCTCCTCCTCCTGCCTCCCCCCCTCTCCCTCAGCTCTCCTCCTTCTCTCTCTCTCTCCCCTCCTCCTCCTGCCTTCCCCTCTCTCTCTCTCAGCTCTCCTCCGTCTCTCTCTCTCTCTCTCTCTCTCCCCTCCTCCTCGTGCCTTCCCCTCTCTCTCTCTCAGCTCTCCTCCGTCTCTCTCTCTCTCTCCTCCTCCTTCTGACTCCCCCCCCTCTCTCAGCTCTCCTCTGTCTCTCTCTCTCTCTCTCTCCCCTCCTCCTCCTGCCTTCCCCCCCCTCTCTCTCTCTCCCCTCTTCCTCCTGCCTCCCCCCCTCTATCTCAGCTCTCCTCCGTCTCTCTCTCTCTCTCTCCTCCTCCTCCTGCCTCCCCCTCTCTCTCTCTCAGCTCTCCTCCGTCTCTCTCTCTCTCCCTTCTCCTCCTGCCTCCCCCCCCTCTCTCTCAGCTCCCCTCCGTCTCTCTCTCTCTCCCCTCCTCCTCCTGCCTTCCCCTCTCTCTCTCTCAGCTCTCCTCCGTCTCTCTCTCTCTCCCCTCTTCCTCCTGCCTCCCCCCCCTCTCAGCTGTCCTCCGTCTCTCTCTCTCCTCCTCCTCCTGCCTTCCACTCTCTCTCTCTCAGCTCTCCTCCGTCTCTCTCTCTCTCTCTCTCTCCTCTCTCTCTCTCTGTCTCCCCTCCTCCTCCTGCCTCCCCCCCTCTCTCTCAGGTCTCCTCTTTCTCTCTCTCTCTCCCCTCCTCCTCATGCCTTCCCCTCTCTCTCTCTCAGCTCTCCTCCGTCTCTCTGTCTCTCTGTCTCTCTCTCTCTCTCTCTCTCTCTCTCCTCCTCCTCCTGCCTCCCCCCTCTCTCTCTCCCCCTCCTCCTCCTGCCTTCCCCTCTCTCTCTCTCAGCTCTCCTCCGTCTCTCATCTCTCTCTCCTCCTCCTCTGACTCCCTCCTCCTCTCTCAGCTCTCCTCTGTCTCTCTCTCTCTCTCTCTCCCAACTCCTCCTCCTTCCCCCCCTCTCTCTCTCTCTCCCCTCTTCCTCCTGACCTCCCCCCCTCTCTCAGCTCTCCTCCTGTCTCTCTCTCTCTCTCCCTCCTCCTCCTGCCTCCTGCCCTCTCTCTCTCTCAGCTCTCCTCTCTCTCTCTCTCCTCCTTCCCTCCTGCCTCCCCCCCTGTCTCTCTCAGCTCCCTCCGTCTCTCTCTCTCTCCCTCCTCCTCCTGCCTCCCCTCTCTCTCTCTCAGCTCTCCTCCGTCTCTCTCTCTCTCCTCCCCCTTCTCCTGCCTCCCCCCCCTCTCAGCTATCCTCCGTCTCTCTCTCTCTCTCCTCCTGCCTGCCTCCACTCTCTCTCTCTCAGCTCTCCTCCGTCTCTCTCTCTCTCTCTCTCTCTCTCTCTCTCTCTTCTCCCTCCTCCTCCTGCCTCCCCCCCTCTCTCTCTCAGCTCTCCTCTTCTCTCTCTCTCTCTCTCCTCTCTCTCCTCTCCTTCCCCTCCTCTCTGCCTCCTCTCCTCCTCTCTCTCTCAGTCTCTCTCTCTCTCTCTCTCTCTCTCTCCCCCTCCTCCTCCTGCCTCCCCCCTCTCTCTCTCCGCCTGTCCTCCTCCGTCTCTCTCTCTCTCTCTCTCTCTCTCTCTCTCTCTCCTCCTGCTCCTGCCTTCCCTCTCTCTCTCTCTCTCCCCTCCTCCTCCTGCCTTCCCCTCCTGTCTCTCTCAGCAATCCTCCATCTCTCTCTCTCTCCTCCACCTCCTGACTCTCTCCCCTCTCTCAGCTCCTCCTCTGTCTCTCTCTCTCTCTCCTCTCCTCCTCTCCTGCTCTCCTCCGTCTCTCTCTCTCTCCCTCCTCCTCCTGCCTCCCCCCCTCTCTCTCAGCTCTCCTCCGTCTCTCTCTCTCTCTCTCTCTCTTCCTCCTCTCCTCCTCCCCCCCTCTCTCTCTCAGCTCTCCTCCGTCTCTCTCTCTCTCTCTCTCCTGCCTCCCCCACTCTCTCTCAGCTCTCCTCCTTCTCTCTCTCTCTCTCTCCTCCTCCTCCTGCCTTCCCCTCTATCTCTCTCAGCTCTCCTCCGTCTCTCTCTCTCTCCCCTCTTCCTCCTGCCTCCCCCCTCTCTCTCTCAGCTCTCCTCCGTCTCTCTCTCTCTCCCTCTCCTCCTCCTGCCTCCCCCCCTCTCTCTCAGCTCTCCTCCGTCTCTCTCTCTCTCTCTCTCTCTCTCTCTCTCCCTGCTCCTGCCTTCCCCTCTCTCTCTCTCTCCCCTCCTCCTCCTGCCTCCCCCCTCTCTCTCTCAGCTCTCCTCCGTCTCCTCTCTCTCTCTCTCTCTCTCTCTCTCTCTCCTTCTCCTCCTGCCTCCCCCCCTCTCTCTCTCAGATCTCCTCCGTCTCTCTCTCTCTCCCCTCTTCCTCCTGCCTCCCCCCCTCTATCTCAGCTCTCCTCCGTCTCTCTCTCTCTCTCTCCTCCTCCTCCTGCCTTCCCCTCTCTCTCTCTCAGCTCTCCTCCGTCTCTCTCTCTCTCCCCTCTTCCTCCTGCCTCCCCCCCCTCTCAGCTCTCCTCCGTCTCTCTCTCTCTCTCTCTCTCCTCCTCCTCCTGCCTCCCCCTCTCACTCTCTCAGCTCTCCTCCGTCTCTCTCTCTCTCCCCTCCTCCTCCTGCCTCCCCCCCTCTCTCTCTCAGCTCTCCTCCGTCTCTCTCTCTCTCTCTCTCTCCCCTCCTCCTCCTGCCTTCCCCCCTCTCTCTCTCAGCTCTCCTCCGTCTCTCTCTCTCTCTCTCTCTCTCTCCTCCTCCTCCTGCCTCCCCCCCCTCTCTCTCTCAGCTCTCCTCCGTCTCTCTCTCTCTCTCCTCCTGCTCCTGCCTTCCCCTCTATCTCTCTCAGCTCTCCTCCGTCTCTCTCTCTCTCTCCTCTTGCTCCTGCCTTCCCCTCTCTCTCTCTCAGCTCTCCTCCGTCTCTCTCTCTCTCTGTCTCTCTCTCTCTCTCTCTCTCCCCTCCTCCTCCTGCCTCCCCCCCTCTCCCTCAGCTCTCCTCCTTCTCTCTCTCTCTCCCCTCCTCCTCCTGCCTTCCCCTCTCTCTCTCTCAGCTCTCCTCCGTCTCTCTCTCTCGCTCGCTCTCTCCCCTCCTCCTCGTGCCTTCCCCTCTCTCTCTCTCAGCTCTCCTCCGTCTCTCTCTCTCTCTCCTCCTCCTTCTGACTCCCCCCCCTCTCTCTCAGCTCTCCTCTGTCTCTCTCTCTCTCTCTCCCCTCCTCCTCCTGCCTTCCCCCCTCTCTCTCTCCCCTCTTCCTCCTGCCTCCCCCCCTCTATCTCAGCTCTCCTCCGTCTCTCTCTCTCTCTCTCCTCCTCCTCCTGCCTCCCCCTCTCTCTCTCTCAGCTCTCCTCCATCTCTGTCTCTCTCCCCTCCTCCTCCTGCCTTCCCCTCTGTCTCTCTCAGCTCTCCTCCGTCTCTCTCTCTCTCCCCTCTTCCTCCTGCCTCCCCCCCCTCTCAGCTGTCCTCCGTCTCTCTCTCTCTCTCTCTCTCCTCCTCCTCCTGCCTTCCACTCTCTCTCTCTCAGCTCTCCTCCGTCTCTCTCTCTCTCTCTCTCTCTCTCTCCTCCTCCTTCTGCCTTCCCCTCTCTCTCTCTCAGCTCTCCTCCGTCTCTCTCTCTCTCTCTCTCTCTCTCTCTCTCTCTCTCTCTCTCTCTGTCTCCCCTCCTCCTCCTGCCTCCCCCCCTCTCTCTCAGGTCTCCTCTTTCTCTCTCTCTCTCCCCTCCTCCTCATGCCTTCCCCTCTCTCTCTCTCAGCTCTCCTCCGTCTCTCTCTCTCTCTCTCTCTCTCTCTCTCTCTCTCCCCTCCTCCTCCTGCCTCCCCCCTCTCTCTCTCCCCTCCTCCTCCTGCCTTCCCCTCTCTCTCTCTCAGCTCTCCTCCGTCTCTCACTCTCTCTCTCTCTCTCCCCTCCTCCTCCTGCCTTCCCCTCTCTCTCTCTCAGCAATCCTCCGTCTCTCTCTCTCTCCTCCACCTCCTGACTCCCCCCCTCTCTCAGCTCTCCTCTCTCTCTCTCTCTCTCTCTCTCTCTCCTCCTGCTCCTGCCTTCCCCTCTCTCTCTCTCTCCCCTCCTCCTCCTGCCTCCCCCCCTGTCTCTCTCAGCTCTCCTCCATCTCTCTCTCTCTCTCTCTCTCTCTCTCTCTCTCTCTCCTCCTCCTCCTGCCTCCCCCCCCTCTCAGCTATCCTCCGTCTCTCTCTCTCTCTCCTCCTGCCTCCCCCCCCCTCTCTCTCAGCTCTCCTCCGTCTCTCTCTCTCTCTCTCTCTCTCTCTCCTTCTCCTCCTGCCTCCCCCCTCTCTCTCTCAGCTCTCCTCCGTCTCTCTCTCTCTCCCCTCCTCCTCCTGCCTCCCCCCCTCTATCTCAGCTCTCCTCCGTCTCTCTCTCTCTCTCTCCTCCTCCTGCCTTCCCCTCTCTCTCTCTCAGCTCTCCTCCGTCTCTCTCTCTCTCCCCTCTTCCTCCTGCCTCCCCCCCTCTCAGCTGTCCTCCGTCTCTCTCTCTCTCTCTCTCTCCTCCTCCTCCTGCCTTCCACTCTCTCTCTCTCAGCTCTCCTCCATCTCTCTCTCTCTCTCCTCCTCTTCCTGCCTCCCCCTCTCTCTCTCTCAACTCTCCTCCGTCTCTCTCTCTCCCCTCCTTCTCCTGCCTCCCCCCCTCTCTCTCAGCTCTCCTCCGTCTCTCTCTCTCTCTCTCTCTCTCTCCCCTACTCCTCCTGCCTTCCCCCCTCTCTCTCTCAGCTCTCCTCCGTCTCTCTCTCTCTCTCTCTCTCTCTCTCCTCCTCCTCCTGCCTCCCCCTCTCTCTCTCTCAGCTCTCCTCCGTCTCTCTCTCTCTCTCCTCCTGCTCCTGCCTTCCCCTCTCTCTCTCTCAGCTCTCCTCCGTCTCTCTCTCTCTCTCGTCTTGCTCCTGCCTTCCCCTCTCTCTCTCTCAGCTATCCTCCGTCTCTCTCTCTCTCTCTCTCTCTCTCTCTCTCTCTCTCTCCCCTCCTCCTCCTGCCTCCCCCCCCTCTCTCAGCTCTCCTCCTTCTCTCTCTCTCTCCCCTCCTCCTCCTGCCTTCCCCTCTCTCTCTCTCAGCTCTCCTCCGTCTCTCTCTCTCTCTCTCTCTCCCCTCCTCCTCCTGCCTTCCCCTCTCTCT